>JASFXZ010000007.1:3735372-3778705 GCA_032209605.1 Mactromeris polynyma
GTGGTGTGGTTGGGGGGGTCGGTGGGTGTGGTAGTGTTGGGGGGGGGTTGTTTGGTGGTTGGGGGGGGGGTTTGGGGGGGGGAGGGTGTGTTGTGGTGGGGGTGTTGGGGTTGTGTGTTGGGTGGGGTGAGGGTGGGGTTGGGGGGTTATGGTGAGGGTGGTGTGAGTTTTGGTGTTGGGTAGGGTGTGAGTTAGGTTTGGGTGGGGGGGTTGGAAATGGGGTTTGAGGTGAGGTGGGTGAGTGTTGGTGTTGGGTGTGGGGGGGGGTGGGTAATAAGAGTGTATTTGTGGGGGGTATAAGGATGAAGGGGTAAGAAAAATGAGGTAGGTGATGTTTTTATGAAAGGAGTAGGATAAGGAATGTATGGGGGGTTTGTGGGTGGTTGGGAATATGGGGGGTTGGGGGGGTTGTTTGTTGTTGGGGAGATTTGGTTTTTGGGGGGGGGTGGTGATGTAGTTTTTTGTGGGGGTATGTTATGGTGTTGTTGAGGGTATGGGGGAATGTTTGGGGGGGGTTTTTGATTAATGGGGTTAGGTGAGGGGGTTTATTGTGGGGGGGGTTAGATGTGTGTTTGAGGGTGATGGGGTGGTTGGGGGTTGTGGGTTATTGGTATGGGTTGGTGGGGGTATGGTAGGGGGGGGGTTGTTGTGTGGTAGAAGGGAGGGGTTTGTTGGGGTGGTTGGAGTGTGGGGGGAGTGGAGTGGTTGATATTGTGGGGAGTTGATGTAATGGGAGGGAGGGTAGATTGGGGAGGATGGTGAGGGGGAGTAGGATGGAGGAGGGGTGTGGTGGGGGAATGGGGGGTATTGATAAGGTGGTAGGGGTGGGTGGGGTGGTGGGTAGGAGAGGTGTATTATGGGGTAAGTGGGTGGGATGGGGGGGTGGTGGTAAGTGGGGAAGATGGGGGTGGTTTGTTGTGGGGGGGTTAATGTGTTGGAGTGTTGGGTTGGGGAGGGGTGTAATTGTGATAGAAGGGGAGGGTTGGGGGGTTGATGAAGGTGTGGGATTGTTTGGGATTGGGGGGGTTGTTGGGGGGTAGGGTTGGGGGGGTTTGTGGTGTTGGGGGAATTGTTGTAGGTAGTGGGAAGGGGTGTGTGTTTGTTAATGGTTATGGTTAGTGGTTTATTTGATGGGGGTGTAGGTGTTTGGGTGAGAGGGGGGGGATGGAGGGTAATATAGTGTAGGATAGGGTATTGGTTAGGATGGGATAATGCTGGAGGTGTGTTTTGAGGATTGTTTAGGTTTAGGTGGATGGAGGGGGGTGGGGATATGGTTATGTGGTTGGTGGTATGTGTTTTGAATTTCAGTAGTTGGCTCTTTTGGTTGTGGTGTTGGTTTGTTGTGAAGTTGGTTTGATGGTTAGGTGTTTAGTGTGTGGTGAGTGTGTTAGGGGGATTTGGGGTATCTGGTTGTGGCATCTTTTGTGTTTATGTTTGTTATCTTGTTTATATAAGTATTGTTATTATGGTAGTGTGTATTCTTAGATATTATTGGATGGTTGTGGTTTTTGATCGATTGGTGGGGGTAGTTGGTGGGTTTGGTATGGCATAGTATGGTTTGGGTAAGGGGTTTATGTATGTATAGAAGCTAGGTGATTATGGAGTTTTTATGATTGATAGGTTTAGTTGAGTGTTACACGGGTTGGTTTGTTCATTTAGAGGTATAGAGCTAGGTGATTAGTATAGATACACTAAGTGTAGGTGATAGTATGATATAGGGGAGTATTTTGTACATTCTCGTACAAGCCGCACGGTGCATCTGTCTATATACAACATTGAATGTATCAATATGATACACGGGAGTATTTTGTACATTCTCTTACAAGCCGCACGGTGCATCTGTCTATATACATCATTGAATGTATCAATATGATACACGGGAGTATTTTGTACATTCTCGTACAAGCCGCACGGTGCATCTGTCTATATACATCATTGAATGTATCAATATGATACACGGGAGTATTTTGTACATTCTCGTACAAGCCGCACGGTGCATCTGTCTATATACAACATTGAATGTATCAATATGATACACGGGAGTATTTTGTACATTCTCGTACAAGCCGCACGGTGCATCTGTCTATATTCAACATTGAATGTATCAATATGATACACGGGAGTATTTTATTGTTCATCAGAAATCGTCGAAAAGTAAAAACCAGACACTTCCTAGTACACATGTACTTACTTAACTATGGAAGACGTAATAATTGATTATGTTTGTAACTGAATGTCATAATACTTACTGAACAGCATCTGTACTTATATACCATCAAGAATAATTATTATATAATGGATGGTTTTGAGTTGTTGAAGTTTTATTTCAGATCCGCAGTTACGTCCCTTATAATGAAGTGCAGCTCACGTGGTTGTAGTTTGTTTTATCATGTTCCTACCCAGCGTAGAACCGGCAATGTAAAGATGGCATCTATTTTATCACAGTACATAGCTAGCATACACACTAATTGTCTTTGTAAATCTCACACTGTTCAACAGTGCGTGTTGGTCATTAATGACGTCACAGATGCGTAGTCAGAGAATGACATAAAAACTAAAATGGAGTGGCTCCTGACGAGAACATGTCCAACTTTCTGGCTCATCGCAAGATTACCCAGATCTGATCGATTTCGGCTCCATGCTATAACCGATTATATATATACGATACTTTAACGTCTCATGATCATTATCGTTCAAAACTTAATTAGCCACCCACTGTGATTCAACAGAATGTAATATACATTTGTGATACTTATTGTAGCCTCTTTCGAAACAGATATATTGAATTATGCACCATAAAACTTTGCCTTGCATTTTGTTTCGGCAAGATAGACTGTATAATGGTAGCTACTAAGCTTTATAGCATCGCAAACATACATCAGGATCTTTTCAACATAAATTATAATGATACTGACCAATACAACTACTTATTTTGTCTATTACAGTTTTTTTCCATACTTTCAAAAGTAGTTTATCTTAAACGCATACCAACAATATTTGGGTGTTCAATCTTCATCCTTTCTTGGTAAAAAACGTTTTTGTAGCAACGGAGTGAGAGCTATAACAACACTAATTTATTTATAAACATGTTTTAATATAGTTTTCACATGTAACAAACTATACTTCCTGACCTTCATGAACTAATTCATAGTTATGTCTAGTGTCCCCATCTTAACAATATAAATCAATAAGACTAAATTTCTTCTAAACAAACAAAAACATGGTTGCTGTGGTGACAATTAATCTGAATTAAGAGTAGAAACCTTGATTCGGATTGAAAATTTATAAACATAACATTGATAAACACTACAGTCACTTCATTATTTCATACAAAATAAATGAATAAAACAAATTGAGGACTGTTTCAATTATTTGTTGATATTTACCATATAAAATGAAAATTAATACATGTACATAAAAATGTATATTCAGTCAGTAAATTATTTGATTTTATAGAGAAAAGCAACTGCTTCAGCCAACATTGAATTATATTTTTGCCAGACCAAGATAATTTAAATGAAATAATACCCCCTACCTATACAATACAATTGCTAGTAGATTCTACCTTCCCATGCATATTTTCCTGGAACAGCCTCAAGTCGAAAATATGGATTTTAACTATGGATGGGAATATTCGATTGTTTTGCTAATCAGTTAACCGAAAATTCTATCGAACAGTTAACCGGTAAATCGAACGAAAACAAAAACATTTTTCGTTAAATGAAATTTTATAAACAAATAATACAAAACACGTACCCAGGTACAACTGCATTTATACTTTTATATGCATATGCCAACTGTTTCTCACACGTAATCGAATGTGCATTTCAATGAGTCATTGATGAAAATGGTGTGGACAAACTTGCACATTACTGACATCTGTCAATGCCAATATGCCAGCTGTTACGAATACAGAATCGATTATATCTTCTTAATGAGTTGTTCATGTAAATTAATTTTAATTGAGTATACATTTATAATACATGTACATGCCGTATGTCAACGTGTTTTGTAATAGCCAAAGGCAATATTACGACATACTATTACATTTTGCAATTGAAGTCAACTAGAAAGTCTATACACACGAAAGTTAACAGATTTTGATTTATCGCGATTTGACGATATTTTCCTTCTACATTGTATAATTCTATAGGAAGTTGGTCGTACCGCAGTGACACGAAAGTTGGGTATGTCTGATTGTGGAACTTTAGTTTAGTAACTTAGCCTTTTATGGATTGTAAAACAAGTTCTTACACATTATGCTTATCACTCTCAATAACTGCTTGTTGTGTTATTTACCAGTACTCGCGCCAAATTCAGGCATTGTGAAGTTGGTGGTAAAAAACCCAACGTTGAGGCTTGAACTCACGACCTTCGAATCAGGAATCAATTTAAAAGCAGGGTTTGGGCACTATAATGGGATCCTGACAAGTCTATGATTTAGGAATAAAATAAAATATCATGCGAGTTTAATTTCCTAGCATATTTTACAAAAATAAAATGTCATACCGGTTTAATTTCTATTAATATTTTTCAAAAATGAAATGTCATGCCAAATAAATGTCCATGCATATTTTCTACAATTAAAATGTCATACCGGTTTAATTTCCATGCATGTTTTTCGAGAATAAAATGTCATGGCGTTTTAACTTTCATGCATATTTTTCAAAAATAAAATGTCAGGTCGCTTTAAAGTTCAGTTAAAGTGGTCGTTTCTCATTACTTACCGTATTCGTTGTGAGCGAAGTATGTGTGGGTATCGTAACAGGTGTCGTTAAGTTGAGTACACGCACGAAACAATCCCGTGTTTATATCGTAGCCATTGTCTGTTTTCACAGCTCAGTTATCTGTCGCAATTGCCGTTGTAGACATCACTATAGCAATGACGTTAACTGTAATGTAGTCATTATAGAGAACATATATTGCCGTTGTAGACATCACTATAGCAAGCACGTTGACTATAATGTCAACGACAATCCAATGGATTTTATGTTGACATGAGCACATTCTGCACGACACACTCAGGGTAACAATTCCAAGACGTCTGAAAGGTGGACAAAATGATCACCAAACTATCAACCATGCTACTCTCCAGTTCAAAATTGTGCATGACGGTCAAAGTTGTATACCAGAACACCTTTGTAAAAACTGTGTATCGAACCTGATTGTCAAAACTGTGTAACACCTAGGTTAAAGACGTATCCGGGAGTTGCAATTGTGCAACTTTAAGGCGCGCGTTCTTTTCGATTATTGTAGATTTTGCGTTGGGTTTAAGACGTAGAAGGGAGTAGTTTGCTATTTTCTATCGATGCAAAGATGTTTACTGAACTTTAAAGTCACCAAGCACAATATAAATAATGATATCATTGTGTTTAGTTGAAGGATTTCATTATAGTTTTGTAGTTTTCCTTCTACTTTCTTATTCTATATAATTTATTATTAAAAGAAAAGTCATTGATATTTAAAATTCTACATTTGAAATTATAAAATGATCTTCAATAAATATTTAAAACTAGCACATTTTATGAAAATGTAAAACGATAATGGGTTACCAAGTGTATTAAGGGTAATTTTTTCAACTTTCCCTTTCCATACATATTACATTTAAAACACAATAAAACAATCTTTATCTCAAAATCAAGCAAGGTGACCTATTATTTGTATTTCATATTTTCATTCAGACAGTGACTCTCATAGCCTAATAGCCAGTGAAAATTAAAAAAATGGGGGGAAAATGCACATAAATAATTTTAGTGGATTTGTGTCATATAGGGCATCACATTAAATATACTAAAAGTATAGGACAATCACACGGTGCAAAATGTGATTTTTGGGGTAAAATGGTTGAACATTTCTGGTATTTGCCAATTACTATGTCAAATTACCGTTTTCCCACTACTCAAAAGCTCTTTATAAAATCTACAGTAAAACCTCAATAAACCCGTCCTTCCTTGGAACTCTTGATAACTGATCATTTATTGAGTTGGTCTTAATATTGGTATTGAATTAAGAGCAAAACAGAGACAATGGCCTTGACATTTGCGATCTTAATTGTGATGTAATCTTTAAGTGAGGTTCTATCGTATTTTCAAATTACTACAATGCACTTTATTCAGTCATCTTATTGAAATTAATAAGGCAAAACACGACCCAGAATTCGGTAATATATTATAACATATGACAAACTTAGAACCCGTTTGACTGCTCAAGTCTTACTATTGTGACCATAATTAGAAATTATATCGTGTCACAGCCAGATAAATGCTTCTATATAAATCTGTTTATTAACAGCTCTTCTTTGTACAAATAACAATTTATGCACATAATGAAAA
This sequence comes from Mactromeris polynyma, assembly GCA_032209605.1. NCBI lineage: Eukaryota > Metazoa > Mollusca > Bivalvia > Venerida > Mactridae > Mactromeris > Mactromeris polynyma. The sequence goes on from JASFXZ010000007.1 coordinate 3,741,705, forward strand.
CAATTTACAATGTACGAAGCCATTCTGAAATAGAGTTATAAGAGGTATAAAGCATATACTACACAAACTATACTTGTATACGCATGATAAGAAACAAGAAACAAATGCTAATCCTGGTATAAAAACTATTTAAGGTAATACTTATGATAAGAAACTGAAAGTATCGCGCACAAGCGTGCATAACTACAAAGTGTGTGTAAACAATCGATTATCATCTCTGTCAGACAGTAGATGAACTGATTAACATTTGCCTATAGCTTATAGATAAAACAACAACAATATAAAACATGACATACATTACTTACATAAATAAAACATTCTGGTGTTAAGAATACTGTTACAGGTTTTGGCGCTTATTCGACACAGAGTTATATCATATAAAATAAAGGACAACATGTCTGTATCAGACATGATATTGAATAAAGGATTAATATCATTATCTCTTTCTACTGGTCTATGATAGAAGCCGTCGAGGGGCGGGTATAGGCCTGAGGTTATAGTCCTGAGATCAGAGAAAACGTATCAAAACACAATCTTCTGTATGATTGGTTATAAACACAGTCTTAAAAACAACCAAAGACAAGGCTTCACTTAGAGATATTTCCCTAAGCACAGATTTATACTATGAAGCGATCAAATTTAATTACAACTTAGATGTCGACTATTTCTACATGTGTGAAATTACCACGGACTGTTTTGGTTAAAATCCCAGACAGGACGAGCTGTCAAATTTGGCTTGATTTAAAGGACGAATAGACGTAATGTTAAATATGTGCTAATTTGTGCATCACCAGGGCTTGTGTCTACATGCTCTGTCGAAATGAGGCTTTAAACGTGCTGTCCCACCAGTTCTATTTCTGAAATGACGCTGGGTACATGTTTGTTGACATTTATGATATTTTTCTTTCGAAAAAAACAATGAATTATCGGCAATAGTCGATGTTTTGTTTTAATCTAATTTAATTTATTTTACGTTGTTTGTGAAACTAGTTATTTCAGTACTCGTGCAAAACAACGGAATTGTGAAGACCATGGAAACATATCGCCCAGGACAGAATTCAAACTAAGGACATTCAGTTCAGTTGCCCGGCGCTCGTCTCCTAGACCACGATGCTTCCCTTTCAGCAGTTTTGTCTTTTGTATTTACGTTTATTTATCGTCGCCACCGCTTTCCCATATGAGCGACGATTCCAGAAGAATGTTAGTCATATTATATTTTTGGAGGATAGTGCATGAAACAGGAGATGCCCCAGTTCCAGAAGCACACCTGGTACGTATACATGCTCGATGCAAAGCATCATACACGGGACCTCGGTTTTTAAAGTCTCGTCCGAAATACTGTTAGTACGGTCAGTGATGGAGCTGGGAATTGAACCTGCGATCCCTGGATTACTAGTCCAGCGCGTTACCAGTGGACTACAGATCCGCTACTCAGCAGTTTTTCTCGCCGCTTATAAATGAGGCGATATTACTGATGGTCTTATTATTTTACATCGATTTTGTTTTCTGTAACGTTTAATCAGTTTGATGGGAGAATTGCATTTCGTTGTATTGCAATCGTTCTTATCCACGTACGCGCTGGGCGAAGATTTGTGGCGTGTACACAACAGAAGAAATAACCTTACAGCGATTAAAGTTCGATTTTACAACACTAGTATTAAACACTGTAAAATGTAAACGGCACGACAAATAACAGATAGCTAAGACTGTTGAGAAATGGTATATGTTGTCAATAATGCCATCCCCAAATAAATCGAGCTAAACGCGTGCAATTATTTATTATTGTGGAATACACATTTACCAATAAATAAATTCATTAAACTTAATAATATGGGTTGATATGCAAATATCTGCTAAGTATTGGTAAATAATTATTTCATAGTACAATTGATAACTCATTACGCTGAGATAACTATCATAGCCATAGTAAATTGATGAAAACATTGTCCTAACGCCAATTATTATTATATATTTGCCCTTTATATATTCGCGTACGTAACGCCGTGCCTGTGTTTACAAGCAGATTCATTCTGCAGGGACGATATGTACCAGCAGTTAAACACAATTCGACGTAGTTTATTGTACGGAAATAATGTCAGTCCTTGCATTGTTAAAGTGTTTGGCACGTGTGCATGATAGACGATGTTGTCATCGTTTATACATGTATTTCATGGCTATTATTCTATTCGTACTTATCTGTCGATTTGGATTTAGAAATTATTATGTTAGGGAAAGCGAAATTTGTCATGGTTGGAAACTGGCGGACAAGGGTATAGCGGAGTGCACAGGCGAAATACCATCTTGGTTAAACAGAAAACGTGACTATGACGTAACAATGGCTTCTAAAATTGTGTTAAAGTTCAAACCAAAACTGTCGATTGCGAATTATACACATATGATGGGTCTACTACATGCGTTTGTTTCGGTATGTGAATCTTCAGATATTCCATTCGTTCTTGCATACGGGTCTCTGATTGGGGCTGTAAGGCATTTTGGGATAATACCGTGGGATGATGATATTGATGTTATGGTACACGAGAAACACAAGCAGAAAATAGAGAATGCTTTATCAACACTGACCAGTCAGGGCTTCATGACGTACAAGTTCAGGAAATCACATTGGAAACTTCATGCAGAATTGAATGGGACTGTCACACAAAGACATCCAAAATATTTTGTTGATATTTTCTTCTACCACGAAAATGGTAGCTACATAACAAGAATGAATAAAAATACAAAGATTCGAAGAGAGGACGTTTTTCCAATCAAAGTGCTTCCATTTGAAATGTTTGTATTACCAGCCCCTCGTAATGCCAAAGCCGTATTGGACCACACCTACAAAGACTGGAACACAACGTGTGTATACCAAATAAGTCACCATTCATCTCGCACGTACAAAATCGCTTGTAAAGAACTCTACGATATCTATCCGTTTGTTTTCTATAATAATTCATCCACCAAGTCAGAGTCAACTTTGAAGATTTCTGGTCGACCTCTGACAAGTGTAACTTACAAACAAACGCTTGGGTGATTAGATATATGTGTTAAGAACTAAAAAAAGAAAGGGAAACATAAATTGCCGTAACAATCTAGAACCATGGAGGTAAAACCAATGTCTGCATTAATAACGTCACACCTTCAAATGTATACCTAATCAACTGATGATTAACAACGAATTAGAAGAGAAAAAGCTCTTGAACTATGGGAAACTCGGAAAATAAGACATGAATTTGTAACGGTGCGAATACAGAACGACACTTAAATGTAGTGGCACTTTTGAATGAAGAAATGACGTGATTAAAAAAGTAGTCAATACTTTTTGATTGAAAAGTCGATTACGTTTTGACAAAAATCATGCAGAAATTTGTACACAAACGATAAAGAATTGTTTCTATTATGTTTCTATGTATATTGTAGATATATATGCATATATACAGGTATTGATGTTTTCGATTATGTATTTGCATCATAACCGTAACCTGACGAGAGAGAGGCTCGTTTACTAAGTATATACATGTATGAGGTTTCACCACTATGAAATCTTTGTTTGGGAAAATATTGCTGTCTAATAAACTTAGCTGTGTAGAAACTCTGTACACCCGAACACTGCGGTGTTTTCTAGATTATGTACGTGAAAGTGACATTTGTTTTTGATCAGATCTTTTTTAAATATGACGACAGAATGTTTAAAATAGAGAAATCATACCTTTTCTACGAAAAAGAATAAGTGTTAAGGAGCAATATTAAGAAAACCTGAACAGGAAGTCCGAAAATGTAGTTAAAATGTGATTATACATAAAATGAAAAAGTCGACTAGGCATTCTGCCCTAACTTAGTAAAACGTTTTCTTACAACATTCTGCAAGTGCTCTTGAAACCGAGGCGTATAGTTGTTGGCGTATAGTTGTTTGGCTGTATTTAAAACACATTGGCGTATGTATACTTGGCTTGATTTCTGGCATCGTGGCGTACACATGTTAGACTGGATGTCTGACATCGTGGCGTACACATGTTAGACTGGATGTCTGACACCGTAGTGTACACATGTTAGACTGGATGTCTGACACCGTAGTGTTCACATGTTTGACTGAATGTCTGACACCGCAGTGTATACATATTTATTTTTCCCCGGTGTCCGGCCGTTTCTTTACGTATTGCACCAAATCACGCCAAATTTCAATCCGAACATCCTAAATCGATGCATTCATTTTAGATGAAAATGCGCTAGTTCTGTCATTGATGTACTTCCTCAAACCATCGTGTTCTGCTATATATCACAGGGCTATTCTGCTATATCACAGGGTTATTCTGCTATATCACAGGGATGTTCTGATATATCACAGGGCTATTCTGCTATATCACAGGGCTATTCTGCTATATCACAGGGCTATTCTGCTATATCACAGGGCTATTCTGCTATATCACAGAGCTATTCTGCTATATCTCAGTGATATTCTGCTATATCACAGGGTTATTCTGCTATATCACAGGGCTATTCTTCTATATCACAGGGCGATTCTGCGATTCGACAAAAAACGACTAGTAACCATTGATTAGTAATATCAAGCTATTTAATTTCATTCAAAATTTATAGCCGGAGACGTGATATTTAAAAAGATCTGACCAAAAACAAATGTCACTTACCTCTTCAAACACTGTGAGTTCCATACAGTGATTTTCAAGTTGTTGTGCTCAATAAGCACAAGGATTATCATTTTCATTCAATGCGAAAATTCAAAATTAATTACTGGGGAAATGAAACACAAAATCAAACACAAGCAGGGTCAATCACGTGCAGTAAAACTTCGAAACCTCAAAAAAGGTTGACCCTAGCCTCATTCTGGCATTCATAACGATTCAGTGGTTCGTTATTTTCATCTATTTCTGATCATTAGGCTAAGAAAGCATTGCATCTTATCAAAATTGATTATAGCAATTTTAACCACCAAAAGTAATAATTTCATACATAATATATAGAGACCCTTATCAAATTTTGAGTAGTTTGTTATTCATAAATAATATTAATAATGATTTACACAGAATATGTTAATGTTATACTAATAAGTACTTTCAGTACTTTAATTTATCTTTCATGGGGAATGATAAAGTTCCATCCCTTTGTAAATATGCGGGAATTTGCACATGGTGAATGGGGAACAAATAAAGTGTGCTCAAAGAAAAAGGTGTTTTATTCAATTAAAAGAATATTGACAGAACATTTCTAGAAATCGTACATGTGTCCATCAATTTTGTAAAATCAGACCATTTTAACTGAACTTTGGAAACAATATTTGTTTACGCATAGATAAATCTGTATCAGTTGATGAATTTGGAAATATAAACAATTAACAGTTAATGTTACAGTGTATGCATCCATACGACTTGATATTAATGTTGTATTGTATTTTATTGCATTATGTAATGATGTATGTTAGGTGAACGTTTTTTTTCGGTCACACTGAACACTATGCAAATGTATTCAAATATAACACAATAAAAAGCATGTCATTAAATAATAGTTTATACAACACAACAAGGTGGCATGGATTTTAGTGCCTTGCGCCCAATTAAGCATGAAGTTTCCAATGTAATTTCCTGAACTTGTACGTCATGAAGCCCTGACTGGTAAGTGTTGATAAAGCATTCTCTATTTTCTGCTTGTGTTTCTCGTGTATCATTACATCAATATCATCATCCCATGGTATTATCCCAAAATGCCTTACAGCCCCAATCTGAGTCCCCCGTATGCAAGAACGAATGGAATATCTGAAGATGCACATACCGAAACAAAGGCATGTAGTAGACCCATCATATGTGTATAATTCGCAATCGACAATTTTGGTTTGAAATGTAACACAATTTTAGAAGCCATTGTTACGTTATAGTCACGTTTTCTGCTTAACCAATATGGCATTTCTCCTGTGCATTCCGCTATATCTTTGTCCGCCAGTTTCCAAACATGACATGATTCGCTTTCCCTTACATAATACACTACATATCGAGAAGGTAAACACTACATATCGTGATATGTAAACACTACATATGGAGGTAGGTAAACACTACACATCGTGATATGTAAACTCTACATATGGAGGTATGTAGACACTACATATCATGATATGTAAACACTACATATCGTGATATGTAAACTCTACATATGGATGTATGTAAACACTACATATCGTGATATGTAAACACTACATATGGAGGTAGGTAAACACTACATATCGTGATATGTAAACTCTACATATCGAGGTATGTAAACACTACATATCATGATATGTAAACACTACATATCGTGATATGTAAACACTACATATGGAGGTAGGTAAACACTACATATCGTGATATGTAAACTCTACATATCGAGGTATGTAAACACTACATATCATGATATGTAAACACTACATATCGTGATATGTAAACACTACATATGGAGGTAGGTAAACACTACATATCGTGATATGTAAACTCTACATATCGAGGTATGTAAACACTACTTATCGTGATATGTAAACACTACATATTGAGGTATGTAAACATTACATATGGAGGTATGTAAACATTTCATATGTATGTATATAAACACTACATATCCAAGTATGTAAACACTACATATCGAGGTATGTAAACATTTCATATGTAGGTATTCAACCAATTCATATGGAGGTATGTAAACACTACATATGGAGGCATGGCAACTCTTCATATCAATGTATGTAAACATTACATATTGAGATTTGTAAACACCATATACAGAGGTAAACACTACATATCGAGGTATGCTACACAACATATCAAGGTATGTAAACAAAATTTTTGGATGGTTTTTTTTATACAAATTGTCACGCAAGTACATACGTCTCGCCCGGTGACCGAGCCCACACCCTCTAGATTAGCAGTCGAGCGTTCAACAGACAGAGCGAACCGGGTAAGCAAAAACTATTTGAAGACTTTGGTATCAACCTCTGTACAATATTGGTACAAGCGAGTTACAAGATCATCATCATTAACATTATTATAATCCTCCGCCACGTCATTATCATTATCTTTCACATCAGCAACATTATCCCTGTCACCACCACTTCCATCACCATCATCATCATTATCACCATCATCATCATCATCATCACCATCATCATCGTAGACAAGATGCGTAACAAAATCGGTATTGTGTTCTACTGACAAGAAATATGTATTCAAATGAATTAGAGTGACTAAATGATAATTAAAATTGATTGACATTGTGAAGTATATCGTACATCAAAAGCTAAACCATTGCTCGTCAGGATTAGGATTATTGGTTTTGCAAATTTGAACTTCGTTATTTTGTGATAACAAGTTTAATTTGACATTGAAGGTTGAGTAAGCTACTCGGTGATAAGATATCTGACTACAATCCTGGTCTCGCTGATCTCAGTGAGGAGAAAAGACCAACACAACTCGGAGAGAGATATCGACAGCTTTACGATAATGAATAAGTTACTTGAGAACTATATTGATGGTACGACATTCTTGATTTTGATTTCGTTTAATATTACAATATCAATGAAACGATTTGCAAAATCAGACAACATATTGGCGTAAGTCTTGATAAATAGTAAAGCTTCAGATCGAACCAAGTATACGGGAAAGTAAAATGTTATATTTTGAATGCTGCTAAAACAGACACGCCATAATAATATATGTTACTTCTTTACGATTCTACGACAATCGACGCTTTTATTTGAACTATGACATTCTTATTTTATTTCGTAATTTTAATCCAAATATGATTTGGTGTTCCGCTAATATGTAACTTATCGGGTTTACGAAATAAAACAGGAATTTTACATTTCACATAAAAATGTATAATGACACTTTAGGGATTCCGTACAATACATGTGATTCATCCTTTGCATCTTTCAGGAGGTTCATGCATTTTGTAAAATAAAGTCAAGTCAAGTAAGACTGAATTCATGGCACAAGACCAACAATTGGTTCAAACTGATATTATGCCATACTCAAAAGGTATGTACATACCAATGTACACTATTCTACAATTATGTGCTTTTCAAATATATAATTGACATAATACTGGTCAAAAAGGGCGAAGTCACCAGGTGTTGTTTTTAGAAACCTCACTCTATCTTCACAATGTGATCTGAAAAGATGAAATGTGCTATTACAGGTTTACGTTGACTATTTTATACAGCTCAATTCAATTGTCATTAATATTACAGTTCACTGTCTATCCTAATGAACAGAAAAATAAGAAGTTATATCCAGTAGCTTTTAAAAGGCTGAGTGAACTAGTACTGGCGGGTTAGCACTGTTGACCAGTATAGTTATAATTCATAGTTTATACCATCTTATAACCCAGATTGCTTAGCCTGTCATGCCCATCTGGATAGTTCTGTAAGTATAGCACTGGACTGCCAGAATGGAGATCATATGTTCGAACATAGAGTGAAGCGTATGTTCTCTGTGACTGTTGGATGGAAACTGATATGTCCAATGTATGTGAAGTTGTCAGACGCTTGCGGAACGATAGGTTAGTAATGGTTTGCAACCCAGGATCACTGGGTAGGTCATCTGACCGCCGTGCATATAACTGAACTACTGTAAAACAGCGTAAAACTCTATCACACAAACATTACATGCCATGTTCGTATGTAAGTACTATTCATATGTATGTATAATTACCGTCGGACCTTCGTTCATTCGAATTATTCGGGTCAAATGTTTTATTTCGAATAATGGTTTCAAATAGCGTATTTCAATTTTCAGTCACAAACATTACCAGGAAGCATCATCAAACTGTTGAAGGATTTAAAGCGATACACAGCAACACTCTGGATAACTTGTCTTACATATTTAGAGGTACACACTGGGGTAGCAGTTAACATTACCTTATCAGTGGTAAAGTTTGTGACGTTAAAATGTTTGCGAAGATTGGCAACTTCAAAACTATCTAAATAGTGTACATAATTGGTTGTTTTTAGTAATTTTACTAGTTTCGGCGATGAACAAACGTGTTAATTTACGGAACGTTTCGCAAATGTTTTGACACACGAAAGAAAATTATGTTTACATTATATAATGAATGTTTCGTCGGTTTGTAAGATCATGTATCGTTAAACCATCAGGTATCACTGTATGGAAACTCTGTACTACCTAAAACATTGTGTTCTGATAAGCGTTACATGAAGATACTACGGCTCGATCAAAAACGACTAATAACGGTTGATTCCCAATTTGAAGCTTTTTTATCTCATTCAAAATTTATACTCGATAACGTCCTATTAAAAAAAATCAGACCAAAACTAAATGACACTTACCTTTTCAACAGTTCACTTCCGCCACCTTGAAAGCACCGCGGTTTAGGGGCATACAAAGTTTCCATACAGTGATACAGTTGCTTTGAGAATGTTTAACCCTCCATCACTCTAGCTTCTACTGACACAAACTCCTACAGTGCACAGTGTTTATCTCCCTTAGTGGTACACTAATCAAAGTCACGAGATAATAGATATTTGTTATATAATAGACATACTCAGGATTGGTATTAATGTGGATATTTCCCTCTAATCATGCGGTACAAACAACACTATACCATTAACATCGTGCTCGAATCGCAGTGGAAACAAAGACAGGAGTTAACGCCTGACTGAAATGCAATAGATCTAAAATTAATTTTTGTTTGTACCACGGGTAAAAACCCACCTTTTACGAATTCCGGATTTCATCTATTACCGTTACACCTATCAACAAGACTCGTTCCATTTTTTGTCAAGTTCATGATAATATATTAGCATTGTACAACCTCCATTAAATATATTTCTCTCAAATATAACCGGTACAGAGCAGATTTAAAAACAAACCACATAATTGTGTTAAATGTTTGGGATGGCAGAAGTCTCTATATTTTGTTAAAGGAGGCCAGCTCGCATGAGATTGGTATTGTCATTGCTGAACGTATACCTTTAAATATGTTTCCTGTATTTCCTTCTCCATACTTGAATGGTATTTCAAATTACCCACCGTATTTCGTCCAATACTAAATAATAAATATTTGTACAAGGTTTCAAGTAAAGTTTTAAGGCATTTGATAATAAATGAAATGTATTAGTCTGGTATCTCATGTCTAGTTTTATTTCGGTTGAAGTAATATCCGATATTCCATAAACAAGACAAGCGTAAGCAATATTCCACAAACAGACGTCTTATAACTGTGTATTCAATCAACAAATGTATACAATATATATAATTCAAACTGTTTCTTTAGTAACACAATCGACAGGATACATAATCTGCTCGGCATTTCGTCATTCAAATGTACAAGTTCATGTGTATATGTGTGCATTACTTTATTTCAATACAATTCATTCGGTAAGTCACCTCTTTATTCATCTCACTCTCAAGAATATGCGACATCACTTACATTATCTCTCCCTGGTTCTTCCAAAAGTGTATCGACCAACGGTTTCCAAGCGGCAAACTGAATGATTTCGTTTTAAAGGTTAACGCATATTTACAAGAATGTGTTGCAGTTTGTTGGCTAATGGTTGTACAAGACCCGCCGGTTGTTCTGCATATGAACGTTCAAAGAAATTACTCTTTCGATAAAAGCATGTACAGCGCGTATACGATATCCAGTAACAAAGTTGAATTCGTCGTTTGGCCTGCACTGCTGTTGCATGAGAATGAACCAGTTTTGGCAAAGAGAACAGCCCAGGATCAGCATGTACAATCCGCGAAAGACATGACGGCTGGAGTGAGCTCAATGTCCATGACCACCGGTGCAGACGTTGGTGGCACTCCTCAGAATAAAACTGACGACGAAACGGTCAATTTACAAATTCCAATGGGTTCACAAGACCAGAAAATATCAATAGTATCACACACAGTCGAAGGAAAGTTAATATATCTAACTAAGATACGTTCAGCTGCATCGCCTAAAGCTAAAGTACAGAACACTGTCACAAACACTCGACCAGACGAAGATAGGATATACCAGTCGGAGCAACATGCACCTTTTAGGCAGCAACAGCAATTTCATTCACAAGTCAGTCAGGTAGAGAATGCCTATCTAAATTCCACCCCAAATGGCGGACATTAAACGCCAATAAACCAATACTTTTGATTTAGTAGACAACTCCAGAGTTCAGCTCCTCATACAGATGCCTCAAATCTTAGTATTAATTAAGGATGTCAACGAGTATCCGGATATCCGGATATCCGCATTCCGTTCCGAGTATCCGAATCACAATTTGGCATTCGGATACTCGTTTAAAATTACGAAATATTTGACTCTCAGTATCTTTAACGACCAACAATTTATTTTAACACCTATAACAATAGAATCAATTCGATACCGTGTGTCATATTGTTTATGGTCTTCTTTGCACATCGGTGTCTTTGTGAGATACCCTAAAGCGTGATAATCACTGCGGCGTATATTAAAGTATGTTTTTCACGGGACTAAAACCAATTAAAGATACGAGTAAATAAAATTGTATAAAAAAGTTCTCTGGTTGGTGTTGTTGTTTTTACAAACATGTTTAATTATACCTCATTAAGGGTGACACTATTGGAATTAATTACATCGATTTTCGTGTTAATTGTAGTAGGTGGGGAAGGGGGTTACAAATTGAGCGTTAGTCTTACGCCGCATGTTACAAACACTCTTTGCTCACGGGCTGCTATTATTAATTTTATGCTGCTTTGAAGTATGGTTTATTCTACAAATACAATCCCCTTGTAACAAACAAGTGTTATATATTGACGTATATTATTGGTCCAGATCACGCAACGCCCAATAGCAATTAAATATTACTCATTTGTATCAAGATTACCAATTGGTTATGATTGAAAATAAAACTGACAACACTGCTGTAATATCATCAGTTAGTCATTAACTTTCTGCTATATATCACTGCTATATAATAACAATAAGTTTAAAATATCCTAAATCATCATGCCTCCGAGTCTACAATCTAATATTTGGAAGTTCTTCACGAGGGCGGATGACCGCAAGTCAGCAAAATGTAGTTTGTGTGAGACTTCACTTGCCTATTCTGGGGGCACTACCAACTTGAGGAACCATTTACGTGCCAAGCACCCATCAGTGGAAAATAATCAAAATTGTCAAAGTACTCCAACCAGTGATGCTAAGAAACAGGCTTCTATTACATCATTTGTCTCTACGCCGAAAAAAGTGTCATCGTCAGAGAGTGAAAGGATCACACAGTCGATCACAAATATGGTTGTTATGGATTACATGCCGTTAAGTGTAGTGGAAGGTGCTGGTTTTTTAAGTTTGATGGAAACTGTGATACCCGTGTATAAAGTTCCTTCACGGAATACTATTCGTTCTAGGATAACATCAAGATATGAAAGTGAACGGGAATTATTAATATCTTCTCTAGAGTCAGTTTCTTCTGTTGCAATTACAACGGATACTTGGACCTCAAATGCAACCGAAAGTTACATTACAGTGACGGAACACCATATAGACAAAGATTGGCTCATGAATAGCAATGTGTTGCTAACACGAGCTATGCCGGAGAGACACACGGGTGTGAATCTCGCTCAGAAACTTCAAGATTGTATATCTGAGTTTGGATTAACCGGTAAAGTAGAGACTTGTGTCCACGATAACGCAAGAAACATGGAGTGTGCTGGGCGTATGTGTGATGAATGGAGTGATTTAGGGTGCTTTGGACATACGTTGCAGTTGTGTATAAAACCTGCACTTGAATTACAGAATGTGAGTAAGACAGTGGCAAGGTGTCGTAAACTCGTGGGACATTTTAAACATTCTACTACACTTTCAGCTGAAATGAGAAATAGACAGTTACTACTTGGATCTAAACAGCATGAACTGATACAGGATGTTGTAACGAGATGGAATTCGACTTACCTTATGATGGAGCGTCTGTACGAGCAACGTCGTGTGTTAACTGACATCATGTTGGATTCTAACTTCACGAGCAAAAGTGATTCCGTTCTGTTATTGAAACAGCATGAGTGGGAAATCGTTAGCGATTTATGTGAGGTTCTTAAAGTGTTGAAGGATGTTACGACCTATATGTCCACTGAGCAACTTGTTTCATGTTCGGAAATTTACCCTATAGTGTTTGGATTAGTTCAGGGATGTTTAAAAGTCAAGGATGGAGATAGTGGACTTATTATGAAGGTGAAGGATAGTATCCGCTCTGAACTAATCAAGCGGTTTAACCCTTACTCTCAGGAATGTGCTTCGTCAGTGCCTATGTTAGCTTCCCTACTGGACCCCAAGTATAAACGACTTCCTTTCCTGACTTCTGAACAACGTAAGGCCACTCGTGACATGTTGGAGAACAGGATTGATGAAATACCGTTAAGAATGCCACCACGTGATAGTGAATGCGTACAACAGCCCAAAAGACGGAAATTGGACTTTTTGATGTTTGATACAGCAGAACAAGATAATTGTGACGAGGTCATGAGTTACATTTCGGAAAAGGTTTCGCATGATATTGATGCGTTAGTGTGGTGGAAAAACAATGAACACAGGTTTCCGAAAATTGCTGTTATCGCAAAAAGAGTCCTTTCAGTCCCTGCTACCTCTGTGCCATCAGAACGGATTTTTTCTGCTACTGGACTCTTAATTAACAAACTGCGAAACCGACTTTCCAGTGATTTAGTTGACAATATCATTTTCTTGAACAAGAACAAAGTGTCAGTAACAGAGGTTTAAATGTGGATTTAATGAACATTGAAATGGTCAGATACAGTGTTGAGGAGTGATTTCGTGTTGTACATATTTTCATTTATTTTGTGATGTGTCCGTACCATGTAAATATTGTTTTGTGATTTGTCCGTACCATGTAAATATTGTTTTGTGATTTGTCCGTACCATGTAAATATTGTTTTGTGATTTGTCCGTACCATGTAAATATTTAATGTTTCATGTTCTGTCTATCTGTTGTATGTTTTATATGTTGTTGTTTTTCGTTATTTAATTAGTATGCATGCAATTAAAAGATAAAGCTGCAGTTTAAGAGTTTCTTCATTGTCTTTAGTTGAGTAATACATAATCTGTTTGTTTGTAAGTTTGCGGTACTTACAAATTTATACCGTATGGTACACAATTAGATCTACCGCAAAAATACAAGCAAACAGTATGTACCAGTTGTTCTACAGAACAGGCTTGATACGTAAAAGCAAACTCCATCTCAAGTGGATACATCATATCATTAATCATGCTTTGAACACGACACAAGGAATCATCATCAGTTAGTACTACGTACCTGGAGATTTAACATCACATGAGTTCGCAAATATCTCTCAAAATTACAAATTTCATCAATCTACAAGTTTCGTCTGTTCACTACATAATGATGTCTTTAGTGAATAAGCTAAACTTGTTAGAGTGAGCAAATCTGTATTTTATTGATAACATTTGGAATTCTTGTGTAAACATTAATCAAGGCTCACACCAAAACAAAGGGAGATCACTGCGCAAGAGTTTGTCAAAACGAAAGTACACAATCACACGGAGTTACCTACCTTTATGAACACATGCTCTCAAAATCAGATAAAACTGTTATAAGAAATCAAATATTAACGATTTTAAACTCAGAGTACACATTAAATATTTCGATAACTTCGGAAATTCAATGAACTGGAACCTAGCTGACTGCATGCACAGTAAGTTTGTTTGGTGCAAATAGATGATTTAAGTCGCGAAATTATGTGACATTACAAGCAAATCGTTAACATTTCGATAATTTTTGTTCCGAGTATCCGGATATTCGTTCGGATGGCGTTCCGAGTATCCGGATACCAATTTTGGTATTCGTTGACATCCTTAGTATTAATGCATCAAACACCCAGTCGTATCAGCAAATAGTGCAGTTCATAACACACAGTCTGATGGACAATATCAACCCCAAACTAGCTGCAGTATTAGTCCGGGTATGCTACGTGGAGGCCAAGACACTGGAGACCTGCCAGCGCAGTATACTCCTCTTGGACAGCAACCACACGGTCACCAACATAAAACGCAGGACTGGAATGCCTACCCAATTAAACCCCGAAATGCTGGATACCAATCGTCCATTGACCAAACTGCAGCGAGGTTAAATTACCAACATCCAAACCAAGCAATGTATACAGATTCCTCACGAGACAGTTGTAGCTTGCCCGGTGTCCAGGTTGATCAGAGATATGATGTCGCCCAAAACGTTCCTCTCAATAAAAACAATCCAAATCAAAACCCATACCATCATGCAAGTCTGCAGTATTACCCTCTTGTAGATGTAGGACCGGACGCAGAGTATAATCAAGCTATTACAAGTCCGTATGGAAACACGGCAATACAAGGACACACTAACGCACAACCGAATCCCAATGAACTGCAATGCTTTTATTATGCTAATATGGAAAGATCAAATCAAATGGCATTCGTAGGTTATCATCTGGGCTCGGGTGTGTATATGAAATGTTGGAATTGGGTTTGGCGACAAAAACAAGCAAAATCGTGAGAAGTGTGACTGTTACTAGTTACACATTGAAGTAATTTAGTTTCAATTACATACATTCAACTATTGATATGTACTGTTCTGTTCTTATGTGTGGTTTTATTGCTTTTGCAATGGGACTTTAAGTGACATAAACAGCCATTCCTGAATGGAATCATTATATGAACATTCATTGTATAAATAAATATACTACCTTCTGTTTGATCTAATTATATTCAAGAGATGTTTAGCCTCATATTCATATTTTTTTATAAACTGTAAACATGTGTTAAGTATCTCGAGATTGTCCAATGCGGGAGTTTTGTTTGCTTTTTTAACTCATAAAATAATTCGTTTTATTGTTCATCTAGTGTTTGTAATTCGTACTTGGGTTCATTATTCTAATAATGATCACGTGATTGCTTAGTATACAACATATACTGTATTGGCCTTCCTACCGTCCGTTATACATTAAAGCATGACTAAACTCGAACAAACATTATACATTATGAAAAGATGAAGTTTGTTTTTGTATTTGCGTTTATTTATCGTCGCCACCGGTTTCCCATAATTATGTCTGATGCCTCCGGAAGAATGTTAGTCATTTTCGATTGTTGGTGGAAAGTGCATGATACAGAAGATGCCCCAGTTCCAAAAGCACCCCTGGTTATTTTACGTGCCCGATGTAAAGCATCGTACACGGGACTTCACGTCCGAAAGAATGTTAGTACTGTCAGTGGTGGAGAGCAGGATCGAACCTGCGACCAATGGATTACTAGTCCAACGCGTTACCACTGGACCACGGATCCGCTACAATGAAGTTGGCCTTTAGGTTAAGATATTTATTCAAGACGATACGTAGTTGTTTAATAATTGTATTCACTCCACGAATCAATAGATAATTAACAATTAAAGTATCCCTTGTATTGTTCATTAAGAATTTTACGGATATATAAAGTGAATTGTTTGTCACTTACGTACATACATATATAGTACACAAGTCAAGTAATCAAGTTACGTGCAAATAAAAAGTTTTTTCCAGTCTCACTCGTCAACAAAAAGGGATATCAACTGACAATCAAAGTGTTAGGGGACTGTATTGTACGACCCATCCAACGGGAAAATGAATAAAATTGTAAGGGGCCGAAATCATGTTCGCGTGTTCGACTCATCTCTGTTCGAATTATTTACTGATATGAAATAAAAGGGGATTCCGTCGAGACTAAATAGTCATTTCGAGGTATAGGTGTTCGAGCCAAAACTGTGTAAATTTGTGCCGTATCGTTTTTCTAACGAATGTCGTATTTTGTTACTTGCGCACATCAAGCATGCTCATTATTTTTTTGTGTCGCAGCCAGAGGTAGAAGGACAGGACCAGCCCTGTCGGGGAATCAAACCCATTGCTATATCGGCGGGCTCAATGCTACATACGTCTAAATATTGACCAGTATAGACCCGGCGATCCGGGATCCATTCCCGGTCGTGGCAGGTCATACCCTTCCATGAAAATTTGACAAAATGTCGATTTTCTTCCACATGTGGAGAAGTTGCCGGCTCATTGTGGAATGGTAAGTTAGTACTGGTTAGAATTCAGTCCAGGAAAAACTGGTTAGGTGAACTGGCCGCCGTATATAACTGAAATATCGTTGAGAAACCCCGATGAAACAAACCAGTATAGAATCACCTACCGTTTTCCCACTACTTAACAGCTCTTTATAAAATCTACAGTAAAACCTCAATAAAACCCGTCCTTCCTTGGAACTCTTGATAACTGATCATTTATTGAGTTGGTCATAATATTGGTATTGAATTATGAGCAAACAGAGACAATGGCCTTGACATTTGCGATCTTAATTGTGATGTGGTCTTTAAGTGAGGTTCTATCGTATTTTCAAATTACTACAATGCACTTTATTCAGTCCTCTTGAAATTAATAAGGCAAAACACGACCCAGAATTCGGTAATATATTATAACATATGACAAACTTAGAACCCGTTTGACTGCTCAAGTTACTATTGTGACCATAATTAGAAATTATATCGTGTCACAGCCAGATAAATGCTTCTATATAAATCTGTTTATTAACATCTCTTCTTTGTACAAATAACAATTTATGCACATAATGCACATAATGAAAACAATTTACAATGTACGAAGCCATTCTGAAATAGAGTTATAAGAGGCATAAAACATATACTACACAAACTATACTTGTATACGCATGATAAGAAGCTAGAAACAAATGCTAATCCTGGTAAAAAAACTATTTAAGGTAATACTTAGGATAAGAAACTGAAAGTATTGCGCACAAGCGTGCATAAATACAAAATGTGTGCAAACAATCGATTATCATCTCTGTCAGACAGTAGATGAACTGATTTAAATTTGCCTATAACTTATAGATAAAACAACAACAATATAAAACATGACATACATTACTTACATAAATAAAACATTCTGGTGTTAAGAATACTGTTACAGGTTTTGGCGCTTATTCGACACAGAGATATATCATATAAAATAAGGACAACATGTCTGTATCAGACATGATATTGAATAAAGGATTAATATCATTATCTCTTTCTACTGGTCTATGATAGAAGCCGTCGAGGGGCGGGTATAGGCCTGAGGTTATAGTCCTGAGATCAGAGAAAACGTATCAAAACACAATCTTCTGTATGATTGGTTATAAACACAGTCTTAAAAACAACCAAAGACAAGGCATCACTTAGAGATATTTCCCTTAGCACAGATTTATACCATGAAGCGATCAAATTTAATTACAACTTAGATGTCGACTATTTCTACAGGTGTGAAGTTACCACGAAATCTTTTGGTTAAAATCCCAGACTGGACGAGCTGTCAAATTTGGCTTGATTTAAAGGACGAATAGACGTAATGTTAAATATGTGCTAATTTGTGCATCACCAGGGCTTGTGTCTACATGCTCTGTCGAAATGAGGCTTTAAACGTGCTGTCCCACCAGTTCTATTTCTGACATTACGCTGGGTACATGTTTGTTGACATTTATGATATTTTTCTTTCGAAAAAAACATTGAATTATCGACAATAGTCGATGTTTTGTTTTAATCTAATTTAATTTATTTTACGTTGTTTGTGAAACTAGTTATTTCAGTACTCGTGCAAAACAACGGAATTGTGAAGACCATGGAAACATATCGCCCAGGACAGAATTCAAACTAAGGACATTCAGTTCAGTTTCCCGGCGCTCGTCTCCTAGACCACGATGCTTCCCTTTCAGCAGTTTTGTCTTTTGTATTTACGTTTATTTATCGTCGCCACCGCTTTCCCATATGAGCGACGATTCCAGAAGAATGTTAGTCATATTATATTTTTGGAGGATAGTGCATGATACAGGAGATGCCCCAGTTCCAGAAGCACACCTGGTACGTATACGTGCTCGATGCAAAGCATCATACACGGGACCTCGGTTTTTAAAGTCTCGTCCGAAATACTGTTAGTACGGTCAGTGATGGAGCGGGGAATCGAACCTGCGATCCCTGGATTACTAGTCCAGCGCGTTACCACTGGACTACAGATCCGCTACTCAGCAGTTTTTCTCTCCGCTTATAAATGAGGCGATATTACTGATGGTCTTATTATTTTACATCGATTTTGTTTTCTGTAATGTTTAATCAGTTCGATGGGAGAAATGCATTTCGTTGTATTGCAATCGTTCTTGATTGTCAGTAAATATAGCTGTTACAATATCAGAAATAATGTCCATATATGTCGCAAAGTTTATACGAAATTATAATTAGTTTGATACCGGTTGTATTGAATAGTTCATATTTGTATTTTATCGATCTGTTTATTAATATACTTTTTCTTTAAAACTACCAGTTCTTCATTTTCCCGCGTTTAATTAACAATCTCTCCAACGTAACCTTATCCACGCACGCGCTGGGCGAAGATTTGTGGCGCGTACACAATAGAAGAAATAACCTTACATCGATTAAAGTCCGATTTTACAACACTAGTATTAAACACTGTAAAATGTAAACGGCACGACAAATAACAGATAGCTAAGACTGTTGAGAAATGGTATATGTTGTCAATAATGCCATCCCCAAATAAATCGAGCTAAACGCATGCAATTATTTATTATTGTGGAATACACATTTACCAATAACGCCAATTATTATTATATATTTGCCCTTTATATATTCGCGTACGTAACGCCGTGACTGTGTTTACAAGCAGATTCATTCTGCAGGGACGATATGTACCAGCAGTTAAACACAATTCGACGTAGTTTATTGTACGGAAATAATGTCAGTCCTTGCATTGTTAAAGTGTTTGGCACGTGTGCATGATAGACGATGTTGTCATCGTTTATACATGTATTTCATGGCTATTATTCTATTCGTACTTATCTGTCAATTTGGATTTAGAAATTATTATGTTAGAGAAAGCGAAAATTGTCATGGTTGGAAACTGGCGGACAAGGGTATAGCGGAGTGCACAGGCGAAATACCATCTTGGTTAAACAGAAAACGTGACTATGACGTAACAATGGCTTCTAAAATTGTGTTAAAGTTCAAACCAAAACTGTCGATTGCGAATTATACACATCTGATGGGTCTACTACATGCGTTTGTTTCGGTATGTGAATCTTCAGATATTCCTTTCGTTCTTGCATACGGGACTCTGATTGGGGATGTAAGGCATTTTGGGATAACACCGTGGGATGATGATATTGATGTAATGATAAACGAGAAACACAAGCATAACATAGAGAATGCTTTATCAACACTGACCAGTCAGGGATTCATAACGTACAAGTTCAGGAAATTACTTTGGAAACTTCATGCAGAATTGAATGGGACTGTCACACAAAGACATCCACAATATTGTGTTGATATTTTCTTTTACCAAGATAATGGTAGCTACATAACATTTTTAACAAGAATGAATAAAAATACAAAGATTCGAAGCGAGGACGTGTTTCCAATCAAAGTGCTTCCATTTGAAAGGTTTGTATTACCAGTCCCTCGTAATGCCATAGCTGTATTGGACCACACCTACAAACACGACTGGAACACAACTTGTGTATACCAAATGAGCCACGTGTCATCTCGCACGTACAAAGTCGCTTGTAAAGAACTTTACGATATATATCCGTTTGTTTTCTATAAAAGTACATCCACCAAGTCAGGGTCAACTTTGCAGATTTCTGGTCGACCTCTGATAAGTGTAACTTACAAACGCTTGGGAGATTAGATATATGTGTTAAGAACTAAAAAAACAAAAGGGAAACATAAATTGCCGTAACAATCTAGAACCATGGAGGTAAAACCAATGTCTGCAGTAATAACGTCACATCTTCAAATATATACCTAATCAACTGATGATTAACAACGAATTGGAAAAGAAAAATCTCTTGAACTATGGGAAACTCGGAAAATAAGACATGAATTTGTAACGGTGGGAATATAGAACTACACTAAAATGTAGTCGCACTTTTTAATGGAGAAATGACGTGATTAAAAAAGTAGTCAATACTTTACTGATTGCAAATTATATTATGTTTCAGAAACATTTAAAATTCTATGTTTCTATGTATATTGTAGATATATATGCATATATACAGGTATTGATGATTTCGATTATATATTTGCATCATAATCCGTAAGCTGACGAGACAGAGGATCGTTTACTAAGTATAGACATGTATGAGGTTTCACCACTATAACATATTTGTTTTGGTGAATATTGCTATCGAATAAACTTAGCTGTGTAGAAATTCTGTACACCCGAACACTGCGGTGTTTTCTAGATTATGTACGTGAAAGTGACATTTGTTTTTGATCAGAACTTTTTAAATATGACGACATAATATTTAAAATAGAGAAATTATGTTCTACGGAAAAAATAAGTGTAAGGAGCGATATTAAAAAAAGCTGAACATTAAGTCCGAAAATGTAGTTAAAATGTGATTATGCATAAAATGAAAAAGTCGACTAGGCATTCTGCCTTAACTTAGTGAAACGTTTTCTTACAACATTCTGCAAGTGCTCTTGATACCGAGGCGTATAGTTGTTGGGTGTATAGTTGTTTGGCTGTATTTCTGCCACATTGGCGTATGTATGCTTGGCTTGATTTCTGGCATCGTGGCGTACACATGTTAGACTGGATGTCTGACACCGTAGTGTACACATGTTAGACTGGATGTCTGACACCGTTGTGTACACATGTTAGAATGGATGTCTGACACCGTAGTGTACACATGTTTGACTGGATGTCTGACACCGTAGTGTACACATGTTTGACTGGATGTCTGACACCATAGTGTTCACATGTTAGACTGGATGTCTGACACCGTAGTGTGCACATCTTTGACTGGATGTCTGACACCGTAGTGTACACATGTTAGACTGGATGTCTGACACCGTTGTGTACACATGTTAGACTGGATGTCTGACACCATAGTATACACATGTTAGACTGGATGTATGGCACCGTAGTGTACACATGTTAGACTGGATGTCTGACACCGTAGTGTACACATGTTAGACTGGATGCCTGACACCGTAGTGTACACATGTTAGACTGGATGTCTGACACCGTAGTGTGCACATCTTTGACTGGATGTCTGACACCGTAATGTACACTGTTAGACTGGATGTCTGACACCATAGTGTACACATGTTAGAATGGATGTCTGACACCATAGTGTACACATGTTAGACTGGATGTCTGACACCGTAGTGTACACATGTTAGACTGGATGTCTGACACCGTAGTGTACACATGTTATACTGGATGTCTGACACCGTAGTGTACACATGTTAGACTGGATGTCTGACACCGTGGTGTACACATGTTAGACTGGATGCCTGACACCATAGTGTACACATGTTTGACTGGATGTCTGACACCGTAGTGTACACATGTTAGACTGGATGTCTGACACCGTAGTGTACACATGTTAGACTGGATGTCTGACACCGTAGTGTACACATGTTAGACTGGATGTCTGACACCGTGGCGTACACATGTTTGACTGAATGTCTGACACCGCAGTGTACACATATTTATTTTTCCCCGGTGTCCGGTCATTTCTTTACGTATTGCACCGCTACGTATATCACTCAAAATTTCAAACTGAACATCCTAAATCGATGCATTCATTTTAGATGAAAATGCGCTAGTTCTGTCATTGATGTACTTCCTCAAAACATCGTGTTCTGCTATATATCACAGGGCTATTCTGCTATATCACAGGGCTGTTCTGCTATATCACAGGGCTGTTCTGCTATATCACAGGGCTATTCTGCTATATCACAGGGCTATAATGCTATATCACAGGAATATTCTGCTATATCACAGGGCTATTCTGCTATATCACAGGGCTATTCTTCTATATCACAGGGCTATTCTGCGATTCGACAAAAAACGACTAGTAACCATTGATTTGTAATATCAAGCTATTTAATTCCATTCAAAATTTATAGCCGGAGACGTGATATTTAAAAAGATCTGACCAAAAACAAATGTCACTTACCTCTTCAAACACTGTGAGTTCCATACAGTGATGTTCAAGTTGTTGTGCTCAATAAGCACAAGGTTTTTCAATTTCATTCAATGCAACAATTCAAAATTAATTACTGGGGAAATGAAACACACAATCAAACACAAGCAGGGTCAATCACGTGCAGTAAAACTTCGAAACCTCAAAAAAGGTTGACCCTAGCCTCATTCTTGCATTCATAAAGATTCAGTGGTTCGTTATTTTCGTCTATTTCTGATCATTAGGCTAAGAAAGCATTGCATCTTATCAAAATTGATTATAGCAATTTTAACCACAACAAGTAATAATTTCATACATAATATATAGAGACCCTTATCACATTTTGAGTAGTTTGTTATTCATAAATATTATTAATAATGATTTACACAGAATATGTTAATGTTATACTAATAAGTACTTTCAGTACTTTAATTTATCTTTCATGGGGAATGATAAAGTTCCATCCCTTTGTAAATATGCGGGAATTTGCACATGGTGAATGGGGAACAAATAAAGTGTGCTCAAAGAAAAAGGTGTTTTATTCAATTAAAAGAATATTGACAGAACATTTCTAGAAATCGTACATGTGTCCATCAATTTTGTAAAATCAGACCATTTTAACTGAACTTTGGAAACAATATTTGTTTACGCATAGATAAATCTTTATCAGTTGATGAATTTGGAAATATAAACAATTAACAGTTAATGTTACAGTGTATGCATCTATACGACTTGATATTAATGTTGTATGTTATTGTATTGCATTATGTAATGATGTATGTTAGGTGAACGGGTTTTTTCGGTCACACTGAACACTATGCAAATGTATTCAAATATAACACAATAAAAAGCATGTCATTAAATAATATTGTATACAACACAACAAGATGGTATGGATTTTATAAAATTCACGAAATATCAATTTACTAAATGGGGAATTTACAGGGCAGAATACAGTAAGGGACTGGTACCTTCTCGTACAAGCCGCACGGTGCATCTGTCTATATACAACATTGATTGTATCAATATGATACACGGGAGTATTGTATTGTTAATCAGAAAATCGTCGAAAAGAAAAAACCAGACACTTCCTAGTACACATGTACTTACTTAACTATGGAAGACGTAATAATTGATTATATTTGTAACTGAATGTCATAATACTTACTGAACAGCAACTGTACTAATATACTATCAATAATAATTATTATATAATGGATGGTTTTGAGTTGTTGAAGTTTTATTTCAGATCCGCAGTTACGTCCCTTATAATGATAGTTGGCTCGCGTGGTTGTAGTTTGTTTTATCATGTTCCTACCCAGCGTAGAACCGGCAATGTAAAGATGGCATCTATTTCATCACAGTACATAGCTAGCCTACAAACTAATTGTCTTTGTAAATCTCACACTGTTCAACAGTGCGTGTTGGTCATTAATGACGTCACAGATGCGTAGTCAGAGAATGACATAAAAACTAAAAAGGAGTGGCTCCTGAAGAGAACATGTCCAACTTTCTGGCTCATCGCAAGATTCCCCAGATCTGATCGATTTCGGCTCCATGCTATAACCGATTATATATATACGATACTTTAACGTCTCATGATCATTATCGTTCAAAACTTAATTAGCCACCCACTGTGATTCAACATAATGTAATATACATTCGTGATACTTATTGTAGCCTCTTTCGAAACAGATATATTGAATTATGCACCATAAAACTTTGCCTTGCATTTTGTTTCGGCAAGATAGACTGTATAATGGTAGCTACTAAGCTTTATAGCATCGCAAACATACATTAGTCTCTTTTCAACATAAATTATAATGACACTGACCAATACAACTACTTATTTTGTCTATAACATTTAAAACCATGATCTTGTATTTTTGTCCATCAGCATATGTCACTGTGACTGAGAACATGGGACCAAATGAGCAAAATTGTTTTTTGTTTTTTTTTGCATATTTTCAAAGTAGTTTATCTTAAACGCATACCAACACTATTTGGGTGTTCAATCTTCATCCTTTCTTGGTAAAAAACGTTTTTGTAGCAAAGGAGTGAGAGCTATAACAACACTAATTTATTTATAAACATGTTTCAATATAGTTTTCACATGTAACAAACTATACTTCCTGATCTTCATGAACTAATTCATAGTTATGTCTAGTGTCCCCATCTTAACAATATAAATCAATAAGACTAAATTTCTTCTAAACAAACAAAAACATGGTTGCTGTGGTGACAATTAATCTGAATTAAGAGTAGAAACCTTGATTCGGATTGAAAATGTATAAACATAACATTGATAAACACTACAGTCACTTCATTATTTCATACAAAATAAATGAATAAAACAACTTGAGGACTGTTTCAATTATTTGTTGATATTTACCATATAAAATGAAAATTAATACATGTACATAAAAATGTATATTCAGTCAGTAAATTATTTGATTTTATAGAGAAAAGCAACTGCTTCAGCCAACATTGAATTATATTTTTGCCAGACCAAGATAATTTAAATGAAATAATACCCCCTACCTATACAATAAAATTGCTAGTAGATTCTACCTTCCCATGCATATTTTCCTGGAACAGCCTCAAGTCGAAAATATGGATTTTAACTATGGATGGGAATATCCGATTGTTTTGCTAATCAGTTAACCGAAAATTCTATCGAACAGTTAACCGGTAAATCAAACGAAAACAAAAACATTTTTCGTTAAATGAAATTTTATAAACAAATAATACAAAACACGTACCCAGGTACAACTGCATTTATACTTTTATATGCATATGCCAACTGTTTCTCACACGTAATCGAATGTGCATTTCAATGAGTCATTGGTGAAAAAGTTGTTGACAAACATGCACATTACTGACATCTGCCAATGCAAATATGCCAGCTGTTACGAATACATAATCGATTATTCCTTCTTAATGAGTTGTTCATGTAAATTAATTTTAATTGAGTATACATTTATAATACATGTACATGCCGTATGTCAACGTGTTTTGTAATAGCCAAAGGCAATATCACGACATACTATTACATTTTGCAATTAAAGTCAACTAGAAAGTCTATACACACGAAAGTTATCCCTAACAGATTTTGATTTATCGCGATTTGACGATATTTTCCTTCTATAATTCTATAGGAAGTTGGTCGGACCGCAGTGACACGAAAGTTGGGTATGTCTGATTGTGGAACTTTAGTATAGTAACCTAGCCTTTAATGGATTGTCAAACAAGTTCTTACACATTATGCTTATCACCCTCAATAACTGCTTTTTGTGTTATTTACTCGCGCCAAATTCAGGCATTGTGAAGTTGGTGGTAAAAAACCCAACGTTGAGGCTTGAACTCACGACCTTCGAATCAGGAATCAATTTAAAAGCAGGGTTTGGGCACTATAATGGGATCCTGACAAGTCTATGATTTAGGAATAAAATAAAATATCATGCGAGTTTAATTTCCTAGCATATTTTACAAAAATAAAATGTCATACCGGTTTAATTTATATTAATATTTTTCAAAAATAAAATGTCATGCCATTTAATGTCCATGCATATTTTCTACAATTAAAATGTCATACCGGTTTATTTCCATGCATGTTTTTCGAGAATAAAATGTCATGGCGTTTTAACTTTCATGCATATTTTTCAAAAATAAAATGTCAGGTCGCTTTAAAGTTAAGTTCAGTTCCACTGGTCGTTTCTCAACATTACTTACCGTATTCGTTGTGAGCAAAGTAGATGTGGGTATCGTAACAGGTGTCGTTAAGTTGAGTACACGCACGAAACAATCCCGTGTTTATAGAGTAGCCATTGTCTGTTTTCACAGCTCAGTTATCTGTCGCAATTGCCGTTGTAGACATCACTATAGCAATGACGTTAACTATAATGTAGTCATTATAGAGAAAATATAATGCCGTTGTAGACATCACTATAGCAAGCACGTTGACTATAATGTCAACGACACTCCAATGGATTTTATGTTGACATGAGCACATTCTGCACGACACACTCAGGGTAACAATTCCAAGACGTCTGAAAGGTGAACAAAATGATCATCCAACTATCACCCATGCTACTCTCCAGTTCCAAATTGTGTATGACGGTCAAAGTTGTATACCAGAACACCTTTGTAAAAACTGTGTATCGAACCTGATTGTCAAAACTGTGTAACCCCTAGGTTAAAGACGCATTCGGGAGTTGCAATTGTGCAACTTTAAGGCGCGCGTTGTTTTCGATTATTGTAGATTTTGCGTTGGGTTAAAGACGTAGAAGGGAGTAGTTTGCTATTTTCTAACGATGCAAAGATTTTTACTGAACTTTATAGTCACCAAGCACAATATAAATAATGATATCATTGTGTTTAGTTGAAGGATTTCATTATAGTTTTGTAGTTTTCCTTCTACTTTCTTATTCTATATAATTTATTATTAAAAGAAAAGTCATTGATATTTAAAATTCTACATTTGAAATTATAAAATGATCTTCAATAAATATTTAAAACTAACACATTTTATGAAAATGTAAAACGATAATGGGTTACCAAGTGTATTAATGGTAATTTTTTCAACTTTCACTTTCCCTATATATTACATTTAAAACACATTAAAACAATCTTTATCTTAAAATCAAGCAAGGTGACCTATTATTTGTATTTCATATTTTCATTCAGACAGTGATTCTCATAGCCTAATAGCCAGTGAAAATTAAAAAAAAACGTGGAAAAAAATGCACAGAAATAATTTGAGTGGATTTGTGTCATATTGGGCATCACATTAAATATACTAAAAGTATAGGACAATCACACGGTGCAAAATGTGATTTTTGGGGTAAAATGGTTGAAAATTTAAACTTTAAGAATGGGAATTTCTGGTATTTGCCAATAACTGTCAAATTGTGCAATAAAACTACCAACATGACTGTATTTAGAAATTGCATACAGTACAAATAACTAAAGTATAGAAACATTGTACCGTGTGAAATGTCATTTTTAGGGTAAAATTTAAAAAAAATAACAAAAAATGGGCATTTCTGGGATTTGCCTACAACAGTGTCAAATTTTCCAATAAAACTACCAGAATTACTTTATTTAATATATGATTTTTGGGGTAAAACGTTTTAAAAAAATAACCAAAAACATGGGAATTTATGGAATTTGCCAATAACTAAGTCAAAATTTTCAATAAAACTACCAGAATTACTAAATGTAATAGATATTATATTACAGTACATAATACCTTAAGAATATATACATTGTAACGAGGGAAATGTTATTTTGGGTAAAACCTTTAGAAAAATAACCAAAAACATTGGAAATTTATGAAATTTGCCAATAACTATGTCAAATTTTGCAATAAAACTACCAGAATTACTTAATGTAACATATTTTATATTACAGTACATAATACTTAAAGTATAGAAACATTGAACAGTGTGAAATGTGATTTTTGGGTTAAAACCTCTAAAAAAATAACCAAAACATAGGAATGTTTTGAATTTGCCAATTACTATGTCAAATTTTGCAATAAAACTTCCAGAATTACTTGATGTGATAGATATTATATTACAGTTACCTTTACCTAAAGTATAGATACATTGTATCGTGTGAAATGTGATGTTTGGGGTAAAACTTTAAAAAATAACCAAAAATGGGAATGTTTGGAATTTGCCAATAACTATGTCACATTTTGCAATAAAACTTCAAGAAATACTGCGTTTAATAGATATAATAATACAGTACAGTACAGATTTTTTGGAATCTGTTAATATCCCGTTCATTTTAACTATTTAGTTTCAGAATAGTTATTTTTGCAAAATCAATACTTTAAATCATAGAAACAGTATATAATGCAGAATGTAATATTTATTTGAAAAATATATCAAAAAGCTAAATAACTAAAAGTTGCAATTTCTGTTATATTTTGCCTAAACCTAGATTAAAAAAAATAAACAATGAAAGTCCCAGAAATGACATAAGCTATGTGTTATCTCTCAATATAACATATGATAACAATGTGGTTTTGAGGTAAAAGTTCTGAAAACATAAACGAAAATGCTGATTTCCGGAAGCCATATGAATTTGAGCACACAATACTTTAACAAGCTTTAAATATGTAATATTTTTATATTTAATGTTTTATACTAAAAGTGAATATGCACATATACAGTATTTTCATAAAAGTGACTTACACATTTTAACTTTATAAAATATGTAATATTGGTTCAAAAAGTTCACATACATGAAACTGTTTATTTAGTTGATTATATAAGCAATGTCGGTGTCTTAATGCAGCATAAGATATGCACAATGTTTTAGTCAAATTCCAAATTTGAGATGATGGCAATCTCACAGCTGACTCCTTTGCATGGGAAGCAGGCTGAACTACCTTCAAATCCAAAATTATTGTAGCTGCATACTACTGTACGGCAGCCAGTTTGACAAGTGCACCGTACAACTTTCATTATGTGAGCACGAGCTGGCGCTCTTCCAGTTGACACTGGATATAGTTTGTTACCAACTAGTTCCCAAACCCATTCTAGCGGGTCCAAATCATCATGTCCTTCCCAGTCCTGTATTTTAGAAATACACTGGAACCCTTTTAAACCGGAACCCCTTTAATCCGGAAATCCCTTTTAAACCGGACAAATCGTCCGGTCCCTACTTTTTTACAATGTAAATCACCCCTTTAATCCGGAAACCCCTTAATTCAGGAAACCGGACAAGAATATTGGCCAAATATGGATATTTCGATTATAAATCACCCCTTCAAACCGGACAAGAATAAAGTTTGCGTCTTGCTCAAGACCTTTCGATGGAAAAAATGTATCCAGAAGAAATGAGTTTCGAATGCATACTCGATTAAACAACTGGAATCATAAGTTTAAAATATACATTTGATATACAGTAAATAAAGTCAATTTATATATTTTTGTAAAATGGATTTTTTCAAACCTAATTAGTCTTTGACTAGATAATCTGTCTGTCATGATTGGATCATAATTGCTATAACAACAGAGTGGAGTTGAGTTTATTTACCCTCGCCACCGAGATATCTCATATGGGCGAGCACATAACAACAGATGGGTGGTAGTCAATTTATATATTATTGCAAAATGGATTTGTTCACACCTAATTAGTGTTTGGCTAGAGCATCTGTCTGTCATGATTGGATCTTAATTACTTTAACAACAGATTGGTGGTACGGGTTATAATTGACTGCATTGTCACAGGTTCTTTGTTTAGTTCATGACCCCTGTGGTATTTGACCATGTACTAGTGTCTTTCAGGGGGTTCTCATCCAACCAATCAATTGTTGTAAATTATCTGAGTAATTATAATTGCAATTATTTTGAAATCATATCTTGACTAGAAAATGCTTACATTTTCTTGTATTGTAACATAAACATAAACATAACATAACATAACTTTATTAACTCAAATCATTTACAAATGACACATGAGTATACATATACAGATAATAACAATTGTGACAATGGTAATGAAGACGGAGGAGAAGAAAACAAATACAATCATTTTTAAATGAATGGTTAATGAAGTCCGAGTAAATATTAACAGAACATACGAATAAATTAAAAATCAAAATTATTAGTTTTCATTGACTTCATATAGTGAGTGGGGGAAGGGGGGGGGGGGGGTAAATGCCCTACTTTCGTACTGAAGCGTGAGTTTACAAAATGGTTTTAAACGGACTATAGGTATGGACAATTTGTAAATGAGTGGGCGGATCGAAGGTTTATAAATACTACGGGTATGCGCACGTGTTTTTCGTGACTAAGTGTGTATAGTAAATGAACTTGCTATAGTATGACCACGTGCTACTTAGTGAATGAAATGAAATACTAGCATTGTTATCAATAAATACAAATCAGGGATTACATAGATAGTGACACCATTCTGGGATTGTGAAGAAGTACTATGTTTTGTGGAACAATCTAGCATGTAAGGTGTGACTTTCATGAATTATAATATAAATGGTAAAATAAGTGGGTGGTATTGATTTCTCAGGTATATACATGTTTTACATAACAACATTTAGTCAGCTATAAAGCTTCGCAAAAAAGTGAAAAAAAGCACAAAGGAGATACTTATAGAACATAAAAAATATCTCCGTTAACATAGACATGTATACTACATTGTACAAATAATAATACGTAAGCAATAGTAGACGACTCACATAAAAGGTCATGTTGACCTAGGAACGCATGATTTAATTAATTTTGATATGAGTTACTTTAGATTAAAGACACGAATTAGGTGATTATTGTTTGTAAGAGGAGTTTAATAAATGTGCATGTTTTTTTAAGTTGGACATTACAGGTGCTTGTCAATAATTCTTTGAATTTTAAGATATTTGGTCTATTGTAATAATAACGTTTGATATACTTTTTCCTTTCGTTATCAAAGAAGGAACATTTTAACAAATAATGTAGTTCATCTCCTATGTCGTTTGAACTACATAATAAACATTTACGATCATGAATTTCTTGGCCTGTCCATCTACCAGTTTCTACAGGGAAACGGTGATTACCAGTCCTGAACTTTAACATACTTAAATATTCGTGTTTTTCAAGTTTAATGAGATAGTTTTCAAGTACAATGGTTTCTTTAAATACAGAATAATTCTTTCCTTTATTTGAATTGTCAAGAGAGGAATGCCAATTTTGTAAATTTTGATCAATTAACACTTGTTTGATCTCGTTTTTGATATATATATTTTGTAAATTGTCCTGCTGTAGCCAGATATCGTATCTACCTACTTCATTAAGTATCTCTTTAATTTTAAGTATCCATTTTGATTCAAAGTTGTGTTTGCCCCTCATGTATTGATAAATTTTGAATGCAAGTTTATTTTGGCTTCCGGTGATAAGTCTATTCCAGTATCCAATCATCCTACTTTTTACTATGATATCAAGAGGGTATCTTCCAGTTTCTGCATATATCATGTACAAAGGAGTACTTTTTTTTAAATGCAAAATTTTCCTTAAAAATTCACAGTGAACCTTTTCAATTAATGCTGTGCTTTCATATCCCCATATTTCGGACGAATACAGTAGAATAGGCAAAACAGTGTGATCAAAAAGCTTTAACACAAGGTCAATAGGTAAATTTAGATTGTACGTTCGTTTATATACTAAATGTAACGCCTTTCTAGCCTGTTCAGCCAAATGCTTTCTGGTTGTTAAAAAGCTACCGGATTTAGCAAAATATGTTCCAAGATATTTGTATGATTTTACAATTTCTAAAGGTGTATCACCAATTTTGAAACTTAAATTAGTATCATTTCTTGTGCCTATTGCTAGAACTTTAGTTTTATTAATATTTATATTCAGATTCCATATATTGCAGTATTGTACAAAGTCATTTAGACATTCTTGTAACTTCTTGGGGTCTTCAGATACCAAAACGGTATCATCAGCATATAATAACAGTAGTATTTTTAAATAATTAACTAATTCATTATTTGGGTCCGACAATTCTATACCATCATGACCTTTAAAATCTAAATATTCTTCTAGGTCATTTAAAAATAATGCAAAAAGGACTGGGGAGAGATTTTCCCCTTGACGAACTCCACAGTTACATTCAAAGAATTCTGATTGAACACCATTTTGAGATACACAAGATTTAACATTTGAGTACATATTTTTTATCAATCTAAAGAATTTTCCGTTAATGTTATATTCTAAGAGTTTTTTCCATAATCCAACTCGCCAGACCGAATCAAATGCCTTAGAAAAATCAACAAATAAACAGAATATCTTCTTTTTAGATTTTCTCAAAATTTCTATTATTGAATTTAGAGTAACAATATGGTCCACAGTAGAATAGTGTTTCCTAAATCCTGCTTGATTTTCTTTAAGTATAGAGTTTTCTTCTAGAAAGATATTAATTCGATTATTAAGAACTGATGTGAATAGTTTGCTTACACAGCTTAGTAAGGTTATTGGCCTATAATTTTCAGGTAATTGGGTATCACCCTTATTCTTATAGATTGGCATTATGGCACCAAGTGACCATTGGGTCGGTATAACACCAGTTTCTAGTACCAGGTTAAATAGCGCTACATACAAAGGTAATAATTGTATAGATGATGACTTGATATATTCGTTTAAGATACCATCAATGCCTGCAGCTTTACCATTTTTCAGCGTTTTAATGCATTTATTAATTTCTTCACTAGTTATATGTGAGTTTAAAATAGTGTCATGTGATAAATCTATGTTATTAATGATATCGTCTTCATTATTATCTTGAGTGTGATTATTACTCGCTTCTTTAAAATAGTCATGCATGGAATCTAATGATGGCATTTCAATAGATTTCTTAGTTTTAATTTTGTTTAAATACCTCCAATAATCTTTAGGCCTTTTACTTTGCATTTCTCTTAGTTTGGTTTCTTTTTTTTTATTGAAGATTTTAATAAATTTATTCATTGTTTGTTTATATTTTCTGCTGGCATAGTTTAATATTAGCCTATTTTCTCCAGATGGGTATTTATTATATTTTTTACGACATTTATTATAACGTTTTTTAGCCTTTTTGCAATCTGTGCCGTACCAAGGCTCGCCATTTTCTCTTATTGGTTTAAAACTTTTATTTGGTTTAAATGTTTTGTTTGCACTATTTATGAATATCTTATTCAAGTTTTCTGTAATATTATCTAGTTGGTTTTGTGTTGAACTCTGATCAGAGTTTGTAATTTGAAACAATATTTCATTAATACTAGTATCTGAAATGTTAACTACAAAATCATTTACTAGGCTATCGTCCCATTTAGGAGAGGTATGTGTGCGTTGTTTATTTTTCATTTCAGAGGTACTGTTTATATTAACTACACAATTTAGTAATGAATGTCCATCAGAAAATAATGGGTCTACTTCAATAATACGGAAATCACATATTAATGTGTAACCTATCAACGTAGACAAAGCATAATCAATAACGGATACATTTCTAAACGTCATTTTTCCGCCATATTCACTGCCACATCTACCGTTTAATGCAACAAGGTTATTGTTTTTACAAATATCGATAAGTTTGTACCCATGGTTATTTTTTTTCTTGTCCTGTGATTTTCTATGAACAGGTATACCATAAAATTCCATACGAGCTTTTTGGTCAAGAAATTGAACTGCGTCACTATCAAGGTCAAAAAGGTCATTTAGAAAATCATCGTTTACTGTAAACTCTGGCAATTCTGCAGTCTGGGCGTTATAATCACCAAATATATATACATATTCAAATTTGTTACACATATCAGATATTTCATTTTCAAAAATCTCAAATTCTTCAATTTTATAAAAGCGAGACTGTATAGGCGGTACATAGACTGTACCAAGTAATAAACTATCATTCAAACCAGTATATTTAGAACTGAGTTTTAACCAGAACAGGTAGTCACATTGAGTGTTTATAACTTCAATAAACGGGAATATATCATTCTTAATAAATGCACCAAGTCCTCCCGATCTACGCAGAACCTTCTGCTTTCTAGGAATGTTCACAAAAGAATATCCATCTAAACATATTTGGTCGTAAATATCAAGTTTGGTTTCAACGACAAGAAGTATATCATATTGATTAACTAGATCGATAAATTCGTTATAATTAGATCGCCTCTTAAGGCCACATACGTTCAAAGAACCAATTTTAAGTTTGTCAATTTTTGATTTTTTCTGGTTGTTATTCCGAGTGTTATTTACAGATGGTATATTCAGGGCATCTCCCCCAACACTCTAAGTATCGTTGGTAGTAGAAGTGGAAAGATCGACTGCTGCACTGTCTGTAGTAGTGGGAACGTGACTGTGCGTCGGTGTGACACTCAGTGAGGCTGTCGATACAAACTGATTGGTAGCATGTCGGGTTTCGTATTCACGCATCGACTGACTGTATGTATCAACAGGTTCAGCCGACATAATGCTCTCATTATCGCTTTCATGTGAGTCATGGTTTGAACTTGCTTCCGCTAGAGCACTAAATGTATTGCTTGTAGAAACTTGGTTACTTGTCCATGGCCGCTGCGCGTGTGAATTATCCCTAGTGTTATACTCTTCCGAATTGGTTGAGCGTGATGACGGTCTATCTACATGTCTCGATCTTTGCATTATGGTACGCCACTGTGGAAATTCATCATGTATAACCTTTTTATGTACAATAAGTTTCGCCGGGTAGCCGATATGAACAGTTTTCGGAGGATTTCTCGATCGTTCAGACTTGAATTTGGGCCAAAGGCGAGACCTTGCGTCCAGAATTTCTTTAGGGTAATCCCGGTTTATACCAAAGCCCGGTTTATTCTTCAGTTTGAACGCACGCGACAATATGTTCTCAACTGTTTGGTGATCTGTGAAACAGGCTATAATAGGCCGTGTTTTACCGGCTTCGATTGTTCCGAGTCGGTGAGCGCGTTGTATATAAAAACTGCCTGGGTCAAGTTCCAGTTCATCAATGAGGAATGTTTTGATCAGGGAAAAACAGTCTTCCAAAAGATAAATTTCTCTGATACCACGGAAAACTAAATTGTTCCTGCGACTCCGAGCTTCAGCATCAATACTCTTATACTCCAGAGTTTTCACACGCACGTTTACCTGGTCATGAGCTGAAGCCAATGTTTGAACATTTTCTTCCACATTGTCAACACGTGCACTAAGCTTATTGGTACATGATATCATTTCAAACAATGTCACAAGTTTATCGTCCGTAGATAATGATTTGAAGTCACTTGTTGTAAATGAATTTGACTTACATGCTTCATTGTAATTGGAAGACCCGTTGGTTGAGTTCCTTTGTCTTTTAGACTTGCGTGTAGTTTTCCAGTTTGTTTCCACGTCACCGCCGCCATGTTGAATTCCACGTTGTCGCGGGTGGGCTTGCTCGAAACGTTTAATACTCTCCATTATTTCTGGTTGTTTTTCCATTTCTAAAGTTCACTACCAAAGTATAACTTACAATCGCAAGATTTAAGTTAAAATTATATCCAAATAATATCCAGAACTGGAAAAATAATCAAAATTTGTCAGAGCTAAACTCGCCGTGCCGTCTCACACCATGTCACATTATTGTAAAATCATTTGGTTAGATACAAATGTACATAACACGGATCAAATATACAAAGTTTAAAGGAAATCTCTGCGTTAGAAAAAAATGGCCTTGTTGTAGGATACGTCTTTAAAAGTGTTTGTCAGAGCCTTATTGTCAAAATTGTGTATCGGAATATCTAGGTCAAAATTGTGTATCCCCTATGTCAAAATTGTGTATCGGAATTCCTAGGTCAAATATGTGTATCACAGCCTCGCGGTCAAAGGTGTAAATCGGAAGCCCTCTTTCAAATTTGTAGTCAGAACCTCTCGGTCAAAATTGTTAATTAAACTGCTTTGTCAAAATTAAATATCAGAATATCTCGATCAAATCCATGTCATTGTACAAAATGATAGCAATAAAACATTATTAAACTAGTAAATAAATTTCATAAATTGTGCATCAGAACCTCGCAGTGAAAACTGTGTATCAGAGCCTCGCAGTGAAAACTGTGTATCAGAGTCTCGCAGTGAAAACTGTATATCAGAGCCTCGTAGTCAAAACTATGTATCAGAGCATCGTAGTCAAAACTGTGTATCAGAGCCTCGTAGTCAAAACTATGTATCAGGGCCTCGTAGTCAAAACTGTGTATCAGAGCCTCGCAGTCAAAACTGTGTATCAGAACCTCCCATTCAAAACTGTGTAGCACTGCTGTCGATTCTTTGGCGCGCGTGTCACCGTTACATCTCGTGAACTTATTTTGTTGTTATGACACCAAGAGCCTCGCATTCAATACTGTGTATCAGAGCCTCGCAGTGTCAAAACTGTATGCCAGAGCCCCGCAGTGTCAAAACTGTGTATCAGAGCCTCGCAGTGTCAAAACTGTATGTCAGAGTCTCGCAGTGTTAAAACTGTGTATCAGAGCCTCG